>PVHY01001231.1:157136-168844 GCA_004024945.1 Uropsilus gracilis
CAGGCTCTCGTTGCCCGGGGTACCACAGACTCAAGCAATCCCCAACCTCAGTTTCCCAGGTAGCTGGGATTACAGGCTCGTGCCACCATGCCCAGATATTTTTTTGGAAGTAGGCCTCACTACAGGCCCCAGGCGGGACTCGAACCGTGATCGCTAAGCCCCGGCCGCTTCATAGGCTGAAGCTTACAGGCACAAGCCACCATGCCCGGCTTTTTTTTTTTTTTTATACTTAAAATACCATCAGGCTATATCCTCTGGAGTAGTAGGCTGAGTGTGTGTCGCCTGACTTGGGGGGGAGGTAAGAGAAATTTCTCTGTGAACAAAGGGTCTCCCACAGGGCTGCTTTGATGTTTGGAACCTTTGTAGCAGAAAGCTTTGGCTTTCCCCCCACTCCCCAAACAGAGGGGAGCCCTCCAGGAGGGAGACCTCCCCAGTGAAGCTGGGTCACTCATTGACAGGCAGAGTCACTTGTCAGAATCTGTCTGAAGAGTAGCCATGAGCTGGGAACAGCGGTTGGTTGTGTTGACATGAAAATGTTTTGAAGATAAATTATACCAACCTGACAACTGAGTTTGCCAAGCAGGCATGCACCTAACCAGTCACACTCACCGCGCACACCCACATCCTGGGTGCTGGCAGAGCACTGACCATGTGCATCGCGATCCTGGGAGTATAGGTGAACTCCACTGCATCATTATCACATGTAGAATCATGGTCACATGGTCCATTCCTTTGCATGGATCATGCAAAGGGTTCACATGTGAAAAACTGATAGTCAGATAGTGTGCTCACTCCTCTGCCAAGTTCTGTGTGTGATCCAAGTACAGAGGGAGTGTTAGGGATTCTGATTTGGTGGGAGGGGGCATCTAGGAGGCATACTGGTATTCCAGAGTAGGTGGCATTACAACTCCTTACAGTAATTGAAAGTACAGTAATTGAAAGTACTGGGGAGAACAGTCAGAGTAGAGAGATCAGGCTCAAAAAAAAAAACTGAGCAGAAATAAATCAGGGTGCTGTGTTCAAAGAAGAGCAGAGTTCTGGGTGACTTGAGAGGAGATGAGGAACAGGGAAGAGAATGAAGTGGATGTGTGCTCAAAAGATGTCCCAGCTGGGACAATAGTTCATGACAGTGTTTTGTTTTGTTTTTACCAGCAGTGCCTATCCCTACCTGAGTATCAGAAATACCTGGGGAGATTTTATAAAGTATAAATGATCCTCACTTAAGTATAAAGGATCTTCATTTAAGATTCAGATTAAACTGGCCTGGTGAAGACCATCACTCTTTCCAGTTATTCTGGAAGTAACTAGCTATAAGTCTACTTTTTTTTTTTTTTTTTTTTTTTTTTTTTTTTTTTTTTTTTAGTATAAAGTGCCGATAAAGCAGTAGAGAAAAATAAAGCAGAGGACGGCAAGATGCTGAGGGCAGTGGACAGCACAGTTTGAAATAATATGATCAGGAAAGGCCTGACAGAAGGAAAGAGGAGACCATGGGGAAACCATTCAGGTGGAGAAAATAGTAGCTGCAAAGGCCCTAAGGGAGGGAAGGAGGGAGGGCCCGCAGAGGGAAGGTGGCAAGCTTGTGGCACTAAGACTTTGGTGGAAGGTGAGCCAGGTAGGCACAGGGGAGTGAAGTATAATCCACAGAGTGACTGAAAATATACCAGTTTTATTCTTAAAAATAACAGAGTGGCAGAGGATTGAGGGGTTAGGGGAGGCCTCTTCCAGGGGAGAAGAATTTGAGGAGCCACAAAGGGCTCCCTGGAGGAGAAGGCATTTGATTAGAACTTGAAGGACAGGAGACCTTTCGCTGCTTGAAGCTGGGGTCCCAGGGAATCACCTTTATCACCTGCCTGGTATCCTGGAATGGTTCTTATTTGCACAGAAATCTCAATTTTAGGTTAACCTTGTATTTGTTGTTATATAATAATCTCTTTACTAAAGATGATATGTTCTTACAAAGTTTCTTTGATTTCATGGTTTTGATCAGATTTTTCATAGAAATTAATGAATCAAATAAGAATAGGTGATTTTTCAGACCACGTGTCTTGATTTCTGCTTCAGTAATGTCATTTATGTATTTATGTCCACACAGCTAGGGTCTACTTTGACCTCTTAATCCAACTGCAGTAAGTCTTTAGGAAAGGCTCTGCCATCAATCATCTTCCCTGAAATGGTGTGGGATGGCAGGTGGGGAGAAGATAGCATCCAGGACCATCACCCAGCCCTTCCTCACCATTGCAGTGCCCAGTGAAAAGTCCCCATGGTTTTAGCTCCTCAGCTTGAATTGATTCAGGCCCCCAGAATGGAAGTTCAAGGGTTAGGAAGGTTTAGTTATGTCTGTGATTAAGAATAGGGGACTTTTGGTTCAACCAGAACTAGCATGCACATATCATGGACAAATTAATGAATGTACTGCATCTCATGCATTACATTCATTATTAAAATTTTTTTTATTTTTTTTTAAAAATTTTTAAAAAATTTTATTTATTTGTATATAAATTTCACATCTTTGTGATCCCAGGAATTCACACCCCTGCCCTCCCTACCTCTGCCCCAAGTTGTGTACTTCAGTTTGGTGGTTGGCTTCTGTAGGATTATTGAGAAAATATAAAATCCTCAGTTCTGTATCTGGCATGTACTTTGGATTTGAGGAAAGCAAGTTCATAAATTGAGTCAAAGCTGTCGTGTCTCAGCAGGTTTGGCTTTTGGGATCAGAATCTCACCAGCCCTGAGATCCTGTCACCACAAGGACCATCACCCAGCTCACCCACCAAAATTGCCAACTCACATATACCTGGGCAGGTACATGTGAGAAGGCCAAAGGCTAAAATACACACAAATCATAATCCAGCAATAATGAAGATGATGTCACATGCCAGATCACTGTGGGACTCTGCTGTCCCCTTGTACTTTCCCAAAACCAGCAGCGTCTCTCTGGGCATGTACTTCATAAGAGTCCTAGAGTTCAGCCTCCACCCAGAGGGCTGCCCCTTTAAAAGGCCCCTTCTCATCTTCATTCTGCAGGTTCTATCCATTACCCATGAATGGAAATGGAAGCTTAATTTTTCTGCTTGAAGCCATTAACACTCTGGGCCCTTGACAGGAAACACAGCTCAGCTTTAATTAGCCACAGCAAGCTCCCTGCATGGGCTTCTAGCACAGCTCTGACTTCAAAGATAAAGCTTCTCCATTCTCTCTAATCACAGCTATTAATGAACCAATTAAGGCTTTCTCTGGGGCGGAGGCAGCAGCTCTCCTAGTACTTTGGGCAAGCAGCTCTGTCCGATACTGGGAAGCCGGAGAATGCCTGAAATGGGGAGCCCCAGTGCTGCAGCTCATTTGCTGAGAGCCCTAGGACAGAACAAATATCCCCTCTGGGATGCTTTCCACAACTTGGGAGAATAGCACATTTTCCTGAGGATGGATTCTTAGATCAGGAATAATAACAAGTTGGTGGTGCTCAAGCTTTAGCATGCTTCAGAACCCTCGGGAGGCTTTATTGCTTCCTTAGAGCTCTGACTCAGGTGGTCTGGGATAGTTGGCATGCAAGGATGTGTTTTTTGCCTTTCTAACCTTTTCTTAGGTGATGCTGATGCTGCTGGTTGGGGTTCCCAAAACATTTCCAGAAGCACTGCGGTAAAAAAGTTTGAGATAGTGCTTCAAGGGGTGGTTTGTACTCCCTTCTCCCAGCCCTTTCCTTCTGTTGGTTTCATCTGTTCATTCCCAGGAGTCCCTGCTCTGCTCAGCTATCAGCCCTGGGTCATACCAGTGTTTATCATGTGGGGCACCCCACAGTGTGTGGTCCTCCCAGGGCTTGGCCCAGGGCAGAATTTGGCATAACCACTTCTTTGGTGAGCCCAGGTCCTGACACTGATATCTTCTGTCTCCAGTGTCTACTTTGGGAAGGAAAATGGACCAGGAGGTCCTGATTCTTGAGAAGACTGAGGGTGCAGCCTGGTCAATGATGTGGGGAAGATGGAAATGGACAGAAAGGGGACATGGTAAGACAAGGGGTGGTGATAAGACAAGGAATGGTGGTAGAATAGCATAGGTGATTTATGGGGAAACTGGTTAGAATTTCTGGCTGATGACTCAACTAAAGTCTAAGAGTCTCATGCTGCATTTTGCTGTCTCCTTAGGCAACAGACACAGACTGATATCCAACTACTGTGCCCCGTCTGCGATGCCAACAACAGTGCTGCAGTCTGGCTGTGGAGACAGATGCTTATGATCAATGCTGTTAGTTCTTTCTTTGTTCAGCAATTCAGGTTTCAGCTGGGACTGCAGCCTCCCATCCAGATAGCGACTCATGTTTCTCTCTACCTTTGCTCATTCCTTCCCACCCACCTGTGTGCCTCTCTTCCTCTCTTCTCTTATTCAAGTCTAAATCAGCCTCATGACCTTCAGAAAACTCATTCCTGACCAGTTGCACTTTGGCACTCTCGGCTTTATAGGTGGGGATCCCAGAGTGGGGCCCCTGCTGCGGTGTGCTGGATGTCCCTTGGGCAGTGTGGGGCTAAGTCAAATCAGCCAGGTGTCTTCTTGCAGGACTTTTCAGAACCTTCAGTGTGTTACTGTGGGTTGGGAGACTCAAGGGGTATGCTTGAGCGAATGTAAAGGAGCTGGATGAGCTTCAGAGTCAGCCCCCCAACCTCCCACTTTCACTTTTCATCTAAAATGGAGATAGATAGATACCTTGGGAGACAGTTGCAAGGTCTAAAGGAGATGATACATGAGGTGGTCAGCCCAGGGGGAGGTATACAATAGGGGCTTAATATTTATTTTCTCTTCCCCTTTCCTGTTTTTCTCAACAGAAGCTTACAATATGAGTCAAAAGTGGAGTGTACAAAACAGAGTGGGGCAAGTACATGTGTGGGTAGACTCACTCAGATACACGGGGTTGATAGTGTGAGAGCTCTTCAGACTAGATCTGGGGCCATCCAGTCAGGCTTCCCAGAGGAGATACAGTTTCACTTTTCTGGATTCTCACAAAGCCTGACACAAGGGAGAAGAAAGTGGGGATCTTGGAGAACTGTAACTCTGTGAGCAAGCTATGGTGGGAATACACTCTGTTTTCCTTTTCCACCCTGGAGGCCTGTTTCCCCACCAAATCTTGCTGACACAGCACTTGCCTTCCCCTCCCCTCCCAGACCCTGAGCTTGGCTAACATCTCAACTTCCCAAGGTGTGAGCTCAGAGTGGGGCCTGCCTGGATTGTGGAAATTTACTAAGCTCACAGAAGCCTATACAAATGCCTACAGCAAGATCAGGGCAAACCAGCCTCAAGGACCTGGGGTGCTGGCCGAGACCCCACCTGCCCCAACTCTGGCCACCAAGTGGGTGGGGAGGGGCTCAATCAACCTGGGAGGAATCAAACTGGGGATTTTCTCCTCTGCATTTCCTGCTCCCTGCTCCCTCTCCTTACCAACCAACTGACCAACCATTTCAGGAGACCTCACTTTGAAGGAGGCCCATTTCCTCCTTAATTCATTCAATCTCTGTAACATCCCTAAAAGGGTATCATGTTTCCCACTTTACTGATGACAAAATAAAGGCTCAGATACTCAGCTTGAAATCAAGTCAGGGGCTCGAAAACCTTAGACCTTCCCACTGGTGATTGGAGCCATTTATTTCCCTTTGCGTTTTTCCTAGTATGTCCAGCATGTCACATTCCCAAGGTCTTCCTGACCAGTACCAAAGCCAAGCTTACCTCCTTTTTCCTGCATACCAGAGTGGGAGTGGGGGTGGAGGTGCACATTGCTGGCTCCCTTCAAGGCCACCCAAGTCCTGCACTTTACCCAGAGGGATGAAGTTTCATTTTCACAGCCATGTGGTCTTAGTTTGTATTTTGCATCCTTAAGAGTCCTGGGTTGCTCCATATCTTCACAGTTCTTCCTCTTCTGTATACCACCCAGGTGAGCCTGCTGACACTCACTCACTCTGCTTTCTGAGGTGTCATCTGTTTCACAGTTTACTTCCTGGGTGTCAGCATGACCCAAATAGATATTCACAAGCAGACTCCTGTGGTGGGGCACCCTCAGGAGTGGTCTGGCAAGGTCTCAGCTTCAACTCTGCCTCCACACAATCTCATCCAGCAGCTGCCACCAAAACCTGTGACAGCCATGGACAAAGGTGCCAGGGAAATGACAAAACCCTGTGACAGGTAAATGGCTGTCCCTGCAACTTCTTAGATAACAAAGGGAGGTGGCTTGCTTGTGACCTGGGAAGCCAGGCTTTGCCAATACTTTCCAGAAGGCATGGGACACAGTGAACTCCTGTGGGATTCTGCTTTTCCCTCCCATGGAGTCCAGCTTGACTCTCAGTTCCTGGAATGAGACCTGTGGCAGAACAGGTTAAATGCTGCAGCTTTGCCCTCTGCATGAAGAGCAGACCTGCAGATGAATGTTGGACAAAGTTAATAGGTCAGAGGACTCCTGAACTGGAAAATAGTGGTAGTCACTAAGGCCCATCTTTTTACTTTCTAGACAGGGCAACTGATACCCAGAGCAAGGTGCTTGCCTAGAGTCAAAACAGCTTTTGGGAGCTAAAGTGAGCACATCAGTATCTCTCTAAAATTTTGGAAAAGATCAAGTCCATAGTAATTGAATAGAAGCTTCTCTTTGTATTGACTGGTAAGATTGCCACAGGTACATGGGGTTGGGAGTGTCTTGTCTACAGATGAGGCTGTCATGGATGAGGCTGGTATGGGTGAGGTGTCTGGGGGGAGGGGAGACAGGTTGGGACTCATAGGCAGATATTTGTTTTCTAGCTTCTGGTCATGTGGCTCTAAACTCCAGGTACCTGGATGTCCAGAAATCTCACAGGCAGACTCTCTCCTAGAACAGAGCTCAGTGTGAAAATCAAGTTGCTCTTGACATGTGGAGAGGAGAATTATGAGGGTTAAACATCAGGTAATTTCTACCCCCCCCTGAGATATCTGTGAAAGCATCTGCCATACTTATAAACTGTGGGTTCTACAGGTGGCCCTTAAATGCATATCCACTGAATGATTCATGTGCTAGCACCTTCAACAGCTCCTTATTACCCGCCAGAAATAAAGACTAAGTGCTTTGCAAGGTGTTCCAGATCATTATGTCCTAATCTCACCTCTCATCTCGTACAATCTGTACAATTCCATTCATGGCCATATATGGAAAGTACCTCACTTTTACCTCTGAATCTTCACAAAACTGCCTGGAATGTATTTCTCTGATTCTCTATTTGAAGGATGCCTCATCCTTCTCTGCAATGAGCAACCTAGAGAAGCATCACCTTCTCTCTTGGGTCTTCCTTCTCCCAATCCTCAGGTACTTACCACTCCACCCTCTGCCAAATAAACTTCAAATATGATTCTTTTCTCCATCCACAGTCCTAGCACCCTTGTCCAGCCCCCATCATCTCCTGCCTGCTCTGCTCCTGCAGACTCCTGATTGTCCTGCCCACTTCTGATCTTGTCCCCTTGCAACCTTTTGTTAGTGTAACAGCAGCACATCCTAAATCAAATTGCATCACTTCCATGCTTATGACACTCAGATGACTTGCCATCACCTTTACCAAACTCTACATCACCCTCTGCCTGTCTCTTGCTACATCATTTTCTTCCTGCTTTATTTTCCACATGCCTCCCAAAGTGGCCACGTTATTGTTCCTTGAGCAAGCTAAGTTTATTCATAAATTTAGCTAATGTTGTTGGAAGGAGCCTTGCTAATCCCAAGACTCCTTCACAACAATTTTGAAATTCAAGACTTGGCTTAAACACCAATTCTTGGAGAGGTGCTCTCTGACCACTCTGTCCAAAATATAAGCTCCGTTCTATTTCCGGTTTTGTGTTTGCGGTGACCATCCCTCTTGCAAGTCATTTTATGGACTGTTTCTATGCTTATTTTCTGTGTCTCCTGCTGCAGCTGACTGTCTTTATTGACTAATCCCCAGTGTGTGCATGAGTGCAGGAGGTGCCGGGCAGGTATTTAATGGATAAAGATCTCTGAATGGCTGCGTTTAGTCATGCCCCAGCATTCAAAGCTTTTTGGAAGTAGGAGATCTTTCTGGAAGAGAAACCTGAATAGGCCATAGAATGATGCAGGATTTGAGAGGGATTTTCAAAGATGGTATCTCAGGAAGTAGACCCAATCAGGAGCATAGCTGAGTGGTTGAAAAGAGAAAAAGCATGCAGAAGAAAGAATGGCTGGAAGCAGGGACTGAATCTTGAGCCGAGACAATAAGGTGAGCTCTCGGTGCCTGGGAGAGAGGCTGTGCTGGGTGTGAGAAGACCCCACAGTCCAGAGAGGAGTGCTCTTTCCCCTCACACACCTTTTTACTGTTCCCAAATCTGTCCCCAGAAGTCTTCCTTTGAGGCAAGCAGTATTGTTTCTAACAGGAAAGGAAGACAGGAACCATACAAACTTTGAGTGTTACATAATATTCCGAGGACAAGTGAAGTTGAAGTTCACCCCTGCTAGGTCTGAGCATTGCCGTTGCCATTGCAGGGTCCTAGAGAAAGTCGGGCAGAATCTGGCAGGGTGGGAATGGCTAGTTGTAATGTTAGCCTGCAAGGGAACTCAAATGGAATCCAGGCACAAAATTTATGAACCACAAGCCTTTGGGATATACCGCTCTACAGGCTCACAGAAGCTATGGCATCTGACTTCCAAAGTCCTTCAGTCTCCTGTTCAAGAGGACATCAGTGGCCTTTCAGACCTCCAGAGTCAGAAGTCTCTGCTCATTTTATGAGGACTCTGAATCTCTAACAGTCTTCCTCATGTGAAAATGGATCTAGTCTCCCTACAATGGTCCTGATGGACATCATTCTGACTCTGCGGCTGCCCTCTCTGTCCCCAGACAGGATGGTGGAGCCATCACACCACCAGCATCTCTTCACCAGACACCGCTTTCACCCAGCAGCACCACCACCCCTTCCCTCCCCCCCAGCTTGTCCCAGTGTGTCACACTTTTGCATCCATTGCTTTGGGGAAGGTCTCCACAGGATGGTGCCAGGTCCCTGGAAGTCCTTCCCATACCCTTTTAATTCCTGCCTTGAGACCATATAGGTATGTGAAATGGTATTGCTGTGGGAAAATGTATGAATGATGACATCTCAAAAAATTATACATGAAATATTATATGACCCAGCAATTTTACTTCTCACAATATGTCCCCAAATTGAAAGTGGAGATTCAAGCAAATGTTCAAATAAATGCTATACACAAATGTTCTTTGCAACATTATTCACAAGAGCCAATAGGCGAAATAACCCAAATGTCCATTAATAGATAGATGAGAAACAAAATGTAATATGCATTCATAATGGATACTATTCAACCAGAAAGGAAGAAATCTGACACAATCTATACTTTAATAAATCTTAAAATGGTGTGGTAAATAAAATAATCTTGATGTGAAAAGAAAGATATTGAAGATATCTAGAGCAGAAAAATTCATCAACAGAAACCACATTAGTGGTTACCTGGACTGGGGTTGGGGATGGGAAGTTATTATTAAGTGGGTATAGAGTCTACTTGGGATGAAAAAACAAATTCTAAAGATGGATAGTGGAGACAGCTATACGACATTGTAGATATACTTAGTGTACTTACACAATAAGAAGAATTTTGTGAAAGACCACATATAACCTCATATCCAGTACAGCACCAGACATTTGTAAGTACTAAGTATATGAGATTGTATGACCTGCTGTGGGCCACCAAGATCTGCAGGAGAGACTGTGTTCAACACAACACTAGCTGCCAAACATTGGGTTAAGCAGTTAACCTTCATTCAAGCAGTGCCTTCATTCAATCAACATAGTTTCTCACCTGACTAATGTTACCCTGGTTAGACAAATGGAACTGAGATTAAGAGACTTGCTCAAGATTACAGTGTGTTGAAGTCAGCTTTCAAATGTGAATTTTAGATTTTAGAGGCTAGGATCGTAATCATAATAGCTAATTACTTTTTGAAGGAAACTTGGGAAAAATTTATGAAAATGAAGACACACACACTCAGCAGAGATGGTTTAATAGGTGAGATGTGAACAAAGGCTTGATGTAGAGGAGACAGAGATGAACTTGAGAGTGAGCAACGAGGTGAGCTTGTACTCTGTTTTATTCCCAATCAATATTTGTTGAATGGGTACAGAGTAACCACCAGTGTGTCCCAGAGAAGCCAGAGGACCCAAAGGAGGTGGTATTTTAACTGGGCCCGGCAATGTTAGGAGAAGGAAGGGAAGAGAACCTAAACTTGCACTTGGTTGGGAAAATCACCTGACCTCAAGCTGGGCTTCAGGGTGCCTGGCTCTGCCACCCTCCTCCATCCCATGCTTCCCTGATGATGGTGCCTGCCCATGGTGGAGGACTTACTGGTCGCTGTTTACTGCTTGTTAGGTGGACAATTTTGGTGGGAAGGGCTCATTGTGACTTTCTGTGCCAGTGCCCAGTCTAGGGCTGGCACAGTTTGGTGCTCTGGAGTTTCTCTCTGGGAAGATGAATAAAGGGGGTGATGGAGAATCCCTATTGAAGACCTCAACCTTAAGGAGCTCTTATTCAAATCTCTTTACTTCCCTGTAATTAGAACAAATTCCCTGTTAGCTCAGTTTCCATTCCCGAAGGTGGAAGGAATTCAGGAAACTTCTCCCAAGATGCCGAGCCCCATTCTCAGTCGGACTGTCTAGACATATGACCCGCAGGCTGCCCTTGGCATGATCTTGCAGAACGAGTGGGGGCTGCAGCAGCAGATGGCATACATTACCTCTAAGGCTAGTGAGACCTGACCCCCAGAAAGGCAGTTCTGGCTGAACTACTGAGGCTCCCACCTGGCTGACAGTAGCTTGTGCTGGTGAGGAATGGCCACTCAATGGCCAGCTCCAGGAGGTAGAATTCAGACCAAATGCAAGGCTTGTAGTGCTCCCTATACTTGGGCTTCAGGATCTCACTGGAGCAAAGATAAGGCTGTAGGGGCAGGTCTGTCATCAGGGCCATCTCCCCTGCTGTGTGAGCCTGATGGACTTAGAGCTTGCCTGTCTGGCCTTTACCCTGGTTTCCCCAGTGCTGGCAAGCAAGTGCTTGGACGTACATCTCTAGCCTTCAATGGAATCATAAGGAGTAGAGTAAGAAGTATAAGACAGAGCTGGTTCAAATATAAAATGGTCACTTACTGTGTAGCCCTAGAAAACTGATTTTATTTCTTAGAGTTTCAACCCTTTCATCTGTAAATTGAGGATCATCAAACCAACCCTCACGGTTCTTAAGAAGACTAAATGAGAGAATATTTGTAAATTAGACAAGTGCACATAGTACATTTCATTTAAGTATTAATTTGGAAATTTGGGAGATGATTAAAAAATAAATAACAAGAATGATTGAAAATATAATGATAGCTTCAGTTCCTCTTTGCCTATTTGTATCCCTTGTATGTCTTTCTCCTGCCTTATCGCCCTAGCTAGGACTTCCAGTACAATGTTAAAGAGTAGTGGGGAGAGTGGGCATCCTTGCCTGGTTCCAGATCTCAACTGGAATGATTTTAGTTTTTCCCCATTTAGGATGATATTTGCCAAAGGTTTGTTATAGATGGCTTTTATTATGTTGAGGTAAGTTCATGATTCTCTATTTAGAAAACCCAAAAAAATCCACAGAAAGATTACTTGAATTAATAGACCAGTTCAGTAAGGTAGCTGGATACAAAATCAACACACAGAAATCAGTGGCTTTCCTATAT